>CM050519.1:8213220-8260720 GCA_027563665.1 Antrozous pallidus
TGTTTATGTAGGTGGAGAAAAGACCGGTTTCATAATTATAGACACCCAGTTTAGCAAGATAACCTGATAGAACCTATTTTTCACAAAAATAAGTTACAAGGGGAAAGACTTGCAAAAAAGCGAGAACACTGGCCACGTCTGAAGCCAATGGCTGGCATGGTGAAAGCAGGCATTTATGTCACTCTGTTGCGTTGAAAACCGTTTTTGCTGAGTTGTTTTTTTTTTCTTGTGGTTTTTGTTGGTGTGTTTAAGAAACAGATGCTCTTTTAAAAAGGAATTAGCCTACGAGACTATTTCATCTACAGCATCTCTCTCATCATTATATAAATTTTAGTGGAGTGAGCCATCTTTTTTACAATTAGAACTTTCTAGTATTTGCAGTTGCGATGAAGAGGGAAGGAATAAAAACAAACAAAGCTACTCTGAGATTGATTCCTGGCTGTTACCGGCAAAACGTCAGCAGGAAACCAAGACTGTATTTCCAAAGTTCGCCTAAGCAAACTCAATTCTGCATCTTTTAAGATTTACAGCCGTTCTTAGTGCTGTTAGTGACTAAACAGCCAGCAGCACATCATCCAAGCAATGCAAACAAGTACACAGTTTCGAGTGTTCCCGTTTGGAAGGTTTGGAAGCGGAAGGGCTTGTGAACGTGCCTGGGACAGCAGAGGCGGACAGCAGCGCGCCCTCTCTTCGGGCGCCAGTGAGAGAGTCCAGACCAGCTACTGGCACTAACTGTGTTTCCACATTCGACTCACTCGGGATCACATGATTCTTTAACATTTGCCAAAATCCACAACAAAGGTGCCATGAAATGGAATAGGTTGGTGCTTTGGCCGCGTACCTGTGCTGGAGTGGCAGAGCGGGCAGCTCCGTGCTCCGGGCCGGGCGCGGCGGGGGCGGGTGGCTGAGTGAGGGCTGGCTACTCTCCTGAGGGTGGCTGTGAGGGGCTACCTTCACGTTCTGAACATCGTCTCCTGCTTTTCCTTAACTGAAACGTCTGGGTAAGGCGGCCCACACTGGCTGCGCTTCGGTCCGAATCTGCGCAGGCCGCCTTCTCCCAGCAGTGAAGACTGCGAGGACCGAGGGGGGGGGCGGGGGATGTCACCAAAGTTTCCGCAAATCCTGACAACTTTATTTATGCCGCTTAGAGCTCTGGTTTTTTATGAGAGGCGGATACTTATCCAGCATCAGTGGCACAATTCCGTGGGCCTCCAGTACCCCTGGCTTCTGGGAGCCGTGCCAGGCTCCTACCTGGGTCTCTCCCCAAGATCCGCCACTGGGGACCAAGGCCAGCCTCCCCGCCACACTCCTTTGCCTCTACTTCCCCTCCTCAGGGCCCAATCGGTCCCGAACTTCAACTCCAGACCCAGGCCGAACGCTCCCCACTGAGCTGGTATATTATCATATCCTCGACTTTTCCCAGGAGGAGGAGGAGGAGTTTCCCCGTGCCCGCCCGGTACCCCCACGACCCGGTTTCCACGAAGCTGGGGCGCCCAGCCTTGCCTCCTGACCCCAGACCTTGGTGACCCCCGGCTGCGCTCTGGGAAGCTGCTCTGGCTGATGCGGCCCGGGTGCTTTCGTTTTGCTTTCGCTCCCTTCTCTCGGCAGTCAGTGGGGAAGATTTCGAAAGAAGAAATCTTCACCCAGCATCTCTCTCATCATTATATAAATTTTAGTGGAGTAAGCCATCTTTTTTACAATTAGAACTTTCTAAGGGGTGAAAAGCGTGTGCCTGACAAAGTGGCGGGACACCTTGGTTGGCGGGAAGTTGGGTGGGGAGTGGGGGGAAAGCAAGGCTAAAGCTGGGGCCTGCGCACCCTTGTTCCTAACGGGGGCCAAAGGGCCGAGAGGCCCTGACTTGTTTTCTTCTTCCAAAGAAACTTGCTTTGTGCACTTCGCTGGAGCGGGGAACCAGGAGGTAGGCATTGTCTTTCAAATACCGACTACGGCCCATTGTAAGGGAACCGGGGACGGCGGCGAGCCCAGAGGATAAACCAGGCCCCCGACCAGACTCAGCACCATTAGGTGTGAGACCAACGCGCGCCCATTTGCCGAGGGCGGGCTCAGCTCAGCGCTTTGGAAACCCAGCCAACACCGCACGGATTCGCTTTACTTCATCCTGCTCCCTCTTTATCGGGAGTGAAGCCTGCAATGCTAAACTGATGAATTCACGGCCTAAGACCTCCCCCTGGGGGGTGGGGGGTCCAAACCTGGGCAGGTTTCTCAGAAAGAGGCAAACACTGCTGCTGGCCCATTCGAAATCCTTCCAGAGTTTGGACCCCAGTGCCGGGACCGGGGTGGGCGCAGGACAGCTTGTGCAGAGTCCCGCTTCGCCACCTTCCCCGGTCTGCTCTTGAGCCCAAGGAGGGTGAGGGTAGCGAACAGTTTCCCAAAACCCCGTAAAGAATAACATAACCCTTCCAGACTGTTTACCACTGTCCAGCTGCCAGGAAAAGTCAGACGTGTCCCAGCTCAGGCCCCAGCTCCCCGCTCCCCCTGATCTGATGGGCTAGATTCTTTTACTGCGACCCAGGAAAGTCCAACTCCCATCTGAGAGAAGCCGCGCAGGGCAAAGACAGGAAGCTGCGAGGGCAGATCACGCTCAGGCCCGCGACTCGCAGTTCTGTTTCCCACCCTCCTTGTTTGCACTGAGCTCGGGAACCGAAGCTTCAGGCCGGCAGGGAGCTCAGTTTCACTTCGGGGTAGGACGGGGCCTATCATTTTCGCCCTTGCGTTTTGAAGAAAAGTTCGAATGTTCTTGTCACCGACCCAACTTCGAGTAACTCCTCAGATATTCTGTCCCCGCCCCTCCACGGCGGCCCGGGGCTGAAAACTGCTGGTTCCCTAGCTGTCCGTCCCGGAGCCCGCGCACGCTCGCTGCACCTGCGGAGCGGGGAGGGCATCTGGGGAGTCTCCGCGGTCTGGTCAAGGCCCCTGGCGCTTCCCTCTTTTTGCGGGCCACCCCTGCGAGTTGCTGCAAGCCACCCCCGCACCCCTCAGTCTCCCGCCCCAGCCCAACAGTGCGGGGACCAGGGAAGCCTGGCAGCTCAAGGCCTGGGAAAGCGGAGGCGCCAGGCCCCCGGGCGAGGCCCAAAGGCGCGCACACTCCGAGACCAGGGCGGTGGCACTCGAAAGGAGAGGGAGGGGAGGAAGCGGGCGGAAACGGGGAAACTAGAGGACACACCCACAAGCCGGGGACCCAGGGGGACCCGCTGGGTGACTAAGGCAGGGGTGCCCACACTGTGCGCGACGCCTGGGCCACGGCCGGAGCCCACCAGCTAGGCACACGGGTGAGCAAGACATCCGCTGCGCTCACGAAGCCTGGCAGGCGGCGCAGAGCCCCGGGAGCTGGTTTTCCCTGGCGGACACGTGACGCGGCTGGCAGCGCCCCGGAGGAGGGGGCGCGGCGAGCGGGAGGCTGGGGCTGGCGGGCGACTGCCGCGCTGTGCGCTTAGGTCGTGCGCTGGGGCTTCTCTCTCCGGAGCCGGGGGAGGGGGGGAGGGGCCACCGCTCCGCCTTCTTCTTTTCGCAATGTTGACGCAATCTATAAATAGTGGAACAAAAGGACCAACTTCCTCGGAGCTTTGCTGAAACTGCACAAAAAAATCGAGCTGGGGGGTTCCCTGGTGCCTGGCGACTGGGCTGGGAGCGCGGCGCCGGAGGAGGGGGCGGGCGCAGCGAGGCCGCGCCGCCCAGGGGACACCTCGCTGCCGCCCCGCCGCCGCCGCGCCGCTCCGGGCGAACCCGGGCTCCGGTCCCTGCGCGGCTCAAACGCTCGCCCTGACCGGGGGTCTTCCTCCCCCACCGATGACAGGTCAGTCTGCACCGCCCTTTCGGCACTGGCTTTTCTTCTCCTGCCCCCGTGCCTCTACTTTTAGAAGGGAAATGAGGGGGAAATAGAACCAGGCGCGGCAGTGACAGCCACCAAATCTGTAATCCCAGGCGTCCGCGGTGGGGTGGCCGCGGGCACTCGAGGAGCAGGTCTGCGCCCGGCCCCCGGTCAGTCACACAACCGCCCGCGCGGCCGCGGGAGAAGACACCAGGCAGCGCTGGCGAGCGCCGTCCAGGCGGCGGGGAGAGCGGAGGCGCGAGCGCCACGGAGCGCGGGCCGCGGGGCAGGGGTTGAGGGCGGGTCCCCCACTGCCGCTCCCGCTCAGGGGCCAACCCCGACGGAGACCTGCCAGGGACTGGCGCCCTCGGAGCTCGGACTCGGCTGAGCAGAAAATCGCTGTTACTGAAGGCCGCCGCGCACCCCGGATCCGGTGCTCACGCACCCAGGCGTCAGGGATTGGGCTGCGCGGAGGCCGGGGCGCGCTCCTCCGAGAGCGAGGACCTGCGGAGCGACAGCGGCCGCGCAGCCGGCGGTTACTCTGGGCGCGGGGGAGGGGGCGGAGCTGGCGCTGTTGACAGCCTGGCTAGAGCGGGAGGGAGGGAGGGCGAACGTGGGGAGTCGGGACTGCGGAAGGGAGCTGGCGCGGGATGGGGTGGAGGCGCGGGGAGAAGAGGCGGGGGGGGGAGGAGAGGGAGAGGAGAAGGAGGACGAGAGGGAGAGGAGGAGGGCTGGATCACGTGACAGGCAGACGCCCCCGCTACAGGCTAACAGTAGCGGTGACGTCACCGTCCCCTCTGCAGGGGTTGGCACTTCCGCTCGCTCCCCCTTCCCTGCGTCCCGGCTCCCATGCGGGGCGCACCGCCTTTTGGCAGTGTGAGCGGGCGGAGGGTGACTGGGGTTTTCGATGGCCTAGCCCCGCTCTGCTTCCCCACTTTGCCGGGGTCCCGGGCCAGGGACCATCGGCATCCTAAGTGGCGCTCCGTCCTGGGAACGCGCTCCATTGTGTGAGCGGCGGGGCAGTGCTGGGCGGAGGTTGGGGCAGGCCCCCGCGGCTCCCAGCTCCGGGGAGGGGCGGTGGCGAGGGGGGCGGTGGCGAGCGGGGCGGGGACGGGCCTGGAGCAGTCCAGGCCGAGTTCTGCCGCTCCCCTGAGCGCCTCCCGCGCTCCAGAAGCCAGGCGCTCTCCACTGTGGGCCGGCCATCGGCGGCTACTCCCGGTTCCCGAGGCGCCGGATCGCCTCCCGCTCAGGAACGGGCGCCACGGGAGCTGGTAGAAGCTATTTGGGGAAACCCCGGGATTGGTGATTCAGCTTATGAGCGCTCTTTATGTTGACGCATTACTAGTAGGGAAATACACTTCGCACAGGTCCTTGGCCCAAAGACAGCAAAGAGGCAACAAAGGTGGGGTTTTTTTAGATTGTGAGAGACTGTGCTGTAAAGTATTAGCAGACCAGAGCAAGGTTTGTCAAAAAAGTTGAAACATCTTCCAGGGTAGATAATTTCAGGGACACGTTATGATAGTAAACTGCCTTTTTTGGGTGATGTCGCAGTAAACTATGAACAATAATCCAGATAAATTACCTCCTAGGACAGTGATGGGCAACCTTTTGAGCTTGGTGTGTCAAAATTCGCCACAAAACCGAGCATAACTCAGGTGGTGTGTCACTTCGAGAAAAAAAAACATAATTTCGCGATATTTATAGTTTAAATAACAAAAATGTATAATTGTAATATAAAACTGTATTTAATAAACCAAAAACTAATTATATAACTTACCTGCTTAGTGACTTCTTTGTTCATCTGTCAGTCTCTTTTGTTGGTCTTGATGTTATTTAACTTGTGTGGGGAGCTGTGAACTAAGATAAGTGAGGGGGAGGAGGGTTCTTTAACCTGCCTATTAGTGACTTTTTTTGTTGCTGAATTTCATTGGCTAAACCTTCAACTGAAGGTTGGTATTTTGTACACTTCAAGCCCAAGCAAGCTCTACTAACTTCATCTGTCAATCTGTTTCTTTTGTTGGTTTTGATATTATTTAACACTGAGAATAAGGTCTCACAAAAGTAGTTAGAGGGAAAAACTGTGAGTAAAGCCATTGCTATATTTTTCAGGGTGCTAAAAGTGTCTGGTAATCAATTCCAGGTACTCCAAGTTTCCTGTTCATAGTGGCACCTTTCCAGATTCTCAAGCTTTGACCTCAAGTCTACAAGCACTCAAGCCCAGATGCTGTCTTGAAATTTGCAAGTTGCATCTCCAAATCATCAATTTGCATCCATTGGAAACCATTTAATTCCAAACTACTGTAGACTACTACATCAGGATACTTAATTATTTTTATGGTCTGTTCTAGTCTTCTCAATTGATTAAATCTATCACTGAACTGGTCAAGTAATGAGGCTAAAACATGCTGGTACTTTATATGCAAGGGTTCCATTTCATTTGTACAGCTGCACTGGCCTTCTCAAAATACTTTGTGACTCGAGGAAAACAATAAGTTTTAGTCTCTACATCCCACTTGAAAATTTTAAATGTATTTTCAAAAGCTTTTATGTATCCAAACATAATGTCAATACTTTTGCCAATACCTTGTAACTTTAAGTTCAGTTCATTAATATGAACAGAGAGATCTGTAAAAAATATCAGGGTGTTGACCCACTTATCATCATTGAGCTGAACAAAGTTTCCCAGATCCTTATCCTCAAAAAATACCTTAATTTCTTCAAAGCACTCCACAAAGAGCTCAAGAACTTTGCCTTAGCTCAGCCATCTTACATTATTTACATCAGCAGTGGAGGTGGAATAAACCTCCAGTAAAAGTGCAGAAAATTCTCACTTGTGAAGGGGGCAAGCAGCCTAAATTAACAATTTTTGTAATAACTGACATTAAGTTGTTTAAATCTGTGAATCTTGCCTTGGCACATAAAACCTCCAGATGGATAATACAATGAAAAGGCACAATTGGATGTCCAATAGCTTCCATAAATAATTTGACAAATCCGACTTCTTTCCCCACCATATTTGGTGCCCCATCTGTCGTCACTGACACAACTTCAGAGATATCAATGCTTAGGTCACGGAATGTTTGTATAACAACCTTACATATTTCACTTCCTGATGTACTTGTTGGCACTGACACTAACTTTACCAACTCTTCTCTCATTGTGAGACCATCAGAATATTGACCAATAATGGCTAACTGAGCATCAGTAGTTTCATCAAGAGAGATCAAAAAATATTTACAATTATTTATGTCTCTCTTTAATTGATGTTGTATGTTTGTGTTCAGTCTCATTATTCGGTCTTTTATGATATTTATGCTGAGTGGTAACTCAGATATTCTTTTAATAATTGCATCTTTATTCTGCATATCGTGAAATAGAACTGGTGCACATCTTAGGAGAGTTCTTTAATAAATTCTCCCTCACTGAGTGCTTTTCCATGTTGAGCTATGGAGTGAGCATTGCTCAAACTTGCAGATGTTAATTAAATTTGTAGAGCCTTTTATAAATTTTAAGATGGAATTAGATGAGCTCTTATAAAGATGTAGCTACCTGGAAATGTATTCCTTCCTTTCATCCTCACTTTTTTCCAAGAGCTGGGAATGATTAGTTTCAAAATGTCTATTTATATTCCATGTTCTGCTTACTACCGCTTCAGTACATAGAACGCAAAATGATCTGCCATTTTTTTCTATAATGCCATACGTCCCAGTCCATATCTCTTGAAAGGGTCAGCTACTGCTACTACCACTTCCTTTACTTAACATTGGTTTTTTATTTTTTGGGTTCTCCATCAGGGGGGCAGTGACAGAAGATAGAATTATAGATAGCATATTATCCTTGCAGGCAATTAGGGGTTAACTAACCTAACTGACCACAAGATGGCACATGTAACTGTCTTTTAGGAAAGGGCAAGGTTAATAAGCAGAAATAGGGGTTAATAAAGATGCACAACAGTATTAGTGGTGAAATGGAATCTGCACTATGCTGCAAAATGGCATTCCTTATATAAATTAGGCTGCTGCTATTTCTAATGGCAGGATACAGCATCCATAGCATAGGCCCTCGCCTCTCCCAGCCTCCCCCTCACTTATCTCAGTAATGATGGTCAATTAGTAATCCACAGAGAAGGAACCAAGATGGTGGCATAGGTAAACACCCATAATGTTGCCCCGTGCAACAAATTTAAAACTACAACTAAAGGACAAAATGGATATCATTCAGAACCACCAGAGGGCTGGCTGAGTGGACACTCCACAAATAGAAAGAAAAATAAAAGGACACTGAGATTTGGGGACACTCCACAAATAGAAAGAAAAATAAAAGGACACTGAGATTTGTGCTGAGGAGGACAGAGTTGTGGATACACGTGGAGTCAGAGGTTCAGAGCTGTGTGCAAGTGGAAAGGGCTGGCAGCTGCAAACCCGGCTGGTTTTCTCAAACGGGGAGGGAGACAAAGGCATCCCACTGCACTGAGCCCCGGTTCTGGGCGAGTCTCAGACTAATACGGCGTGAAACTGGACTGTAAGAAGGAAGCATGATAAAACTCGGGCGTTGCAAAGGCTAGCAAGCTATTGGAGAGGGCTTCGTGGCTGGCTCTAGCGTTTGGGAGAAAAACAAACAAAAAAATGCCGGACTGCTTTGTTTTCCCATTCTGGGCGAGTCTTTGGGTGTCCTGACTCATTTGGGGAGGAGCTGGACTGTCTCGCAGCGGGCAGAGCTCTGGGCAGATTTCTCTCAGAAGTGTGTGCAGCCATTGCAGGCATGGAGACCCAGGAGCCATTTAGGGCGGGGCTGACGGGAAACGAGGGTGCCTGCTCAGCCCGGAGACTTCGCCCCATCCAGGCTGAGCATAGAGGCACTCACAGCATAAACACAGCTGATCCTCAAGCCAATTGGCCTGGAGGTCAACCCCACCCAGCGATACCAGCAACAATCTAGGCTTAACTACAACAAGACAGTGCTGCCCATAAAGTGTGCACCAAGAGTATCCACCTCAGGTAACTGGGGAGGCTGAGCCACTGTCCCCTAGAGGACACCTACCACACAAATCTATTTGACCAACTCAGGAAAGCAGCCAAAATGTGAAGACAAGGTAAATTACATCTGAAAGAAATGGAGGGGAAAAAAATGACTGGATATAGAGTTCAAAACCACCATTATAAGGTTTTTCAAGAGGCTCCTAGAAAAGGCTGATAAATTTAACGAGACCCTTGAGGATATGTGTGAGATCCTCAAGGATATGAGCAAGACCCTTGAGGATATGAAAAAGGACCAAGAAATTAAGCATACACTGACTGAAATAAAAAATATTATACAGAGACCGAAAAGCAGACTAGAGGACCGCAAGAATCAAGTCAAAGATTTGAAAACAAAGAAGCAAAAATCACTCAGCCTGAAAAGCAAGAAGCAAAAAGAACCCAAAAAATTGAAGATAGTGTAAAGAGCCTCTGGGACAACATCAAGCATACCAACATCCGAATTATAGGGGTGCCAGAAAAAGAGAGAGAGCAAGACAATGAAAACCTATTTGAAGAAATAGTGACCGAAAACTTTCCCCACCTGGTGAAAGAAATAGATTTAAAAGTCCAGGAAGTGCACCGATTCCCAAAAGGAATCCAAAGAGGACCACACCAAGACACATCATAATTAAAATGCCAAATGCAAAAGACAAAGAGAGAATATTAAAAGCAGCAAGAGAAAAACAGTTAGTTACTTACAAGGGAGCACCCATACGATTGTCAGCGGATTTCTCAACAGAAACTATGCAGGCCAGATGGGAGTGGCAAGAAATATTCAAAGTGATGAATAAGAAGAACCTCCAACCAAGATTACTCTATCCAACAAAGCTATCATTCAGATTTAAAGGTCAGATAAAGTGCTTCGCAGATTAGAAAAAGCTAAAGGAGCCGAGACCGGTTTGGCTCAGTGGATAGAGCATTGGTCTGCGGACTGAAGGGTCCCGGGTTCGATTCTGGTCAAGGGCATGTACCTTGGCTGTGGGCACATCCTCAGTAGGGGGCGTGAAAGAGGCAGCTGGTTGATGTTTCTCTCTCATGGATGTTTCTGGCTTTCTATCCCTCTCCCTTCTGCTCTGTAAAAAATCAATAAAATATATTTTCTTAATAAAAGAAAAAGCTAAAGGAGTTCATCAACACCAAACCAGTATTATATGAAATGCTGAAAGGTGTTCTTTAAGAAGAGGAGGAAGAAGAAAAAGATAAAGATAAAAATTATGAACAACAAATACACATCTATCAACAAGTGAATCTAAAAATCATGTGAATAAAAATCTGATGAACAGAATAAAATGGTGAATACCATAGAATTAGGGGCATAGAAAAGGAGTGCAATGACAATTCTTGGGGAAAAGGGTGTGGAGGGTGCAAAAAGAGACTGAACAAAAAGTGTACACCTGTGGATGAGGACAGTGGGGGGGTGGAGGTAGGAGCAGAGGATGGGTTGGGTACTGGGGGGAGGAGAGCTGTGGGAGGGAAAAAAGAGCAACACTGTAATGATAAAAAAATTAAATAAAATAGAAAAAAGAAAAGAAGAAAAGAAACCCACAACACCCCAGAACAGTAAATTGGATGATGGTTGCTGTGGTTATGTGGTTCCTGGTAATGGCGATCACAGGGCCCCCAGACATGAGTCCCCCATGGCATTCCCCTGCTCCCTGCTCCGCCGGCTGGAAGTGAGTCCAAATATCCCCTAATGGCCTAACTGCTAGACGCTAGATGCTCTGTGCTGGAGTTCTGTTGTTTTGGTCTGAAGACCTCTAGCACAGTGTCTACACTAAACTACAGCAAATGTCTCATCCTCGGCTACTGCACCTGGCCATGCAATAGCCGAAGATGAAACGTCCTTCTCTGTATGCGGCCGCATGTGGCCACGTGTCATCGAAAATGACTGTGTGTCGGTGCTGACACACGTGTCATAGGTTCGCCATCACCGTCCTAGTGGGTCATTGAATATTAGAATTACAGGATTTGTTAAATATGTAACACCATGTGGTGGCTAGGTGTAAAATAAAACTTTTATATTGAAAATTCCCATATAGCATTCTGTAACAGAAAGGTGTGTGGGGATTGTTATTAAACATCTACTAGCAGCTATAAATTATACATGGGACGTGCAAGAACGGGCTAGGAGAGGTCAATGGGAGAAAAGAGGAGGACATATGTAATACTTTCAACAATAAAGATTTTTTTTAATACAGCCTGGGGTTCAATTTGAAAATCCAAGAGGTAAATGCTAACAGAAAGAGCAATTGGTAGGCTGGCTTAGGGAAGCAAGAGATCACACCCCATTTGCCTGCACAGCTTACTGTAGGTTAGGATGTCCGACTGCCCGTTTAGGCCCAATCCTACTATACTGTTTCCCATTTCTCCCTCCACCCAGCTATTCACTGGGTGGCCAGATTATCATGATTAGGCCTAAATGGGCAGTTGGACATCCTTCTCAAAATCCAGGACTGCTGGCTTCAAGTTGCTCACCTGCCTGCCTCCCTGATTGCCCCTAACTGCTTCTGCCTGCCAGCCTGATCACCCGCTAACCACCACCCTGCTGGCTTAATAGATGTCTAACTGCTCCCCTGCCAGCCTGTTTGCCCCCAACTTCCCTCCTCTGCCAGCCTGGTCACCCACAACTGCCCTCCCTTGCAGGCCTGGAACCTCCCAATTGCCCTCCCTTGCTGGCCATCTTGTGTCAACATGGGGGCAGGATCTTTGACCACATGGGGGCAGCTGTCTTGTGTGTTGGAGTGATGGTCAATCTGCAAATTACTCTTTTATTAGATAGGATAGAGGCCTGGTGCATGGGTGGGGCCCAGCTGGTTTGCCCTGAAGGGTGTCCCAGATCAGGGTGGGGGTTCCCTTGTGGTGAGGGGAGGCCTGGGTGAGGGGCCTGTGGAGGTTTGCAGGCCGGCCACACCCCCCAGTGACCCAAGCAGAGGCCCTGGGATCTGGAATTAATTTATGTTCTACAATTGAAACTTTGTAGCCTGGAGTGGAGCCAAGCCTCCCGTTTGCTCCATGGCAGCAGCCATTTCTGTTTGAAACTTTGCAGCATTGAGTGGAGGCCTAGGCGGAAATGGCAGGGTGAAAGCTTGGCTTCCTCCATTGCCGGGGAAACCCAAGCCTCTGTTCTCTCCAGCTCAGTGGCTGCTGCCATTTCTGTATCTTTTATGATTGAAACTTTGTAGCATTGAGTGGAGGCCTAGGTCGGCAACAGCAGGCGGAAAGCTTGGCTTCCTCTGTTGCCGGGGAAACCCAAGCCTCCCTCCTGCTCTCAGTGGTGGCAGCCATCTTGATTGGGGTTTATTTGCATAATCTGCTCCTGATCGGCTGGTGGGCGTGGCTGTGGGTGTGGCTTGTGGGTGTAGCAAATGTATAGTCAAATTTGCATACTACTCTTTTATTAGATAGGATTTGTCCTAGGGCAAGGTGGAGATGTCAGATTGGGAAACAGCCTATGGCTGTTCAGGTGTTTGGCCAACAGAAGACAGGACTGACTGAAGTCTAAGACCTTAGCTGCAGCTCTCAGCCAGAATACCTACACCTGGCCTCCCCTTGTGGTCTGGGATTCTTCACAGCGGGATTGCTGGGCTCCATTTATGACCTAATCTTAGAAGTCATGCATGCAGCATCATCTCTATCAGATTCTATTCATTAGAGACGAATCACTAACGTTATACATATTCTAGAAAGGGGAGACATTGGTCAACATGAACATATAGGTTTCATGTGTGGATTTCTAAGTTATGAAATCTGTTTAATTGAAGGGGGGGATAGACAGTCTTTTAATGGGAAGAATTTCAGAGTTTGCTATGTGTTTTAAATCACACATTAACAGATAAAAAGATTTATAAACAATGTGTTGGACTTGGTATGACCATTGTTGAGCATAATCTGGTAGTAAATACAATGTGAGTTTAGCTGATACTGTCACTTCAGGTCCAGGAGGAGATAGTATGTTTTGTCCCTGTGGAATTTGAGGTACCAGGGAAGTATCCCAGGAGGGTTGGAAAGGTCTGGTTAATGCCAGTGTTCTTGTATCCGTACCGTAAATTAAGGTGGTTCTCTGCAGAAAATTTCCAGGGATTCCAATCTGGTATGTCTGCAGATAGAAGGTATGAACTTGAGTTAGGTACCATGACTTTCTCACATACTATCTCAGGTAAAGAAGGCATTGCAAATCTCTGAAAATTTTCTATCTAGACTGTAAAAAAAAAAAAAAAAAAGGCAAACAGACACAATGACAACCAAGAAGCAGCCTTGAGTTTTCAAATATGTTTTTATTTTACCAAAGAATAATCACATTCTGATTAAAAATCCAAGAGGCATTTTTCTCAGATACAAACAAAAAGAAATAAAGAGACACAATGCAGGAAGATCACATAAGGCTCAGAGATAAAGTAACATTTTAACAAAAATACAATGTGTTATATGTGAAAAATGTTTAGATATAAAAAACCAAATAAGTATCCTCTTTTTGATATTAGAATGAAATATAAAACTCCAAACATTTCACTTTTTAATTACTTTTAGCTCTATATTTTATTTTCATTTTTTAACTTATCTTCATTGTTAAAAGTATCACAGATGTCCCACTTTTTAAATATTTCATTATAACAAAGCTAATCCCGAGCCAATCTGAGGCAGTTTGTCTCATAATCATCCCCTTTTTCCCAAACCAGGCAGGACCCCCACAGTGGCTAACTTTCCAGGGCAATGGTCAGTTCCTCCAAGTTCTCTTCTGTCCTCTTCCGAAATTGTTCCTGACTTTGGACCTCATTCTCAAGGTCATCATGTCTCAAAGTGAAAAAGCAAAATGATATGGAGAATATTCCAGTAAGTAATTTTATAATAAATCCATGTTACATAATTGAAACAAAATGACATTTCTATAAAGGGACTGTTATGTTTTTAGATGTCAGGATCTTGACTTGGACTTGTTCATTCAGAAAACTCAGTAATCTCAAAAGGATGCTTGAGATTTTAGGTAGTTTATAAGAATTTGCAGGTTTCCTTGAAGGTGATATAACACTTTGATTATTACAATACAAAACTTAAATGACTCTTCTCCTACTTTTTACAAATTCCTTTATTTTTTCTTTAAAACCAGTACATTCAATTTTTAAAGTAGCATGCCTTTAAAAAAAATAGTTATTTAGTTGGTAAATGAGCTTGAATTCTTTAAGGAACTGAAAATACTTCCTTTCCTTGAGTAATCAAGAGTAAATAATCTTTTTTAAAATTGATTTTAGAGAGAAAGGAAGGTAGAGCAAAACAGAAACTATTGATTTGTTGTTCCACTTATTTATGCATTCATTTAGTTGATTCTTGTATGTACCCTGACCAGGAATCAAACTTGCAACCTTGGCATATTAGGATGATCCTCTAACCAACTGAGCTACCAGGCAAGGGCAATACCCTAGTACCTTTTAAATTATCCAAAAACTGACATAATTTATACAACTTTAATGTTCTCTTAAAAGATTTCCTGTATGACTTAGAGAAATAGTGCTTCAGGCCATTTTAATAATTCATAGCTCTCCTAATGCCTCTACATATTTTGATTTTACACAAGTATTTACAGTTATAGAGTCAAACCCACACTGTAAATTCATGCTATAGAATGTGTTTTAAATGTGTGTCTGGATAATGAGCAAGAATATATTTATGCACCCTTTATTTTATGTATATTTCTTGATTTTTAAGTGGCATGTTTTTTAAAAAACAAAATGAATTAAGTATCTCTCTGATTTTAAAGTTTCTTATTAGTAACTTAAAAAAATTGACACAGTATTCATGTCAAGCTAACAGACTTTGTTATCAGGCCAGAACTGTTCCTGACTGACTTCACAGCTACCATGGAGGCAGCCCAAAGAAGATTAAGCAAACACTTTAAAATTATGTAATGCCGTTCCAGAGGAGGAAAAACTGCAACCAAATGTGCCATATAGTTTTACGGGTGCTATTTTTCTGTATGCCAGAAGGTATTACCCTATCTATACAACGATTTCATAGTAATGATAACATGAAAGAAAACTAGGAATGAACCAGACTGTTTCTAGGCATCTTGATGAAGGCAGGAATGAGGAAATTATTTTAAAGAAGTTATCTAGTGAACGTTTTGCTTACTCTTATACTAGTAAACTAAGCATTTTAGAAAGTGCTATAGTGAAAATAGCACATTAACCAATAAACAATATGATTTCAATAAAGAAATAAATTCAATAAATGATATTGATAGCTGATAGTAATAATAGTTTATTATTAAGAACTAAATACAATCTTACTTTTTATTAAGTAAAATAATTTGGATCCTTCTTTATGTTAGTTTTCTCCACTTTCCTTTGTGTTCAAAGTACAATTTATTTTAAAAGAAATAATGCCAAAGCCAATAAAAATATATTACTTTGACATCTAGGCAAGGTTCACGTTAAGGAAGCATCATGGAGAAAACAAACAAGTGTAAGTCCTTGATATAATAAAGTTACTAATGTGATTATATGAATAACAATTCAGCTTTACCAAACTGGATTACAGTCTCTTGATCAGATGACAAAGGATGAAAATAAGTGATCATAACAAATGTTGCTACGAGTGCAATGAAATTTACAACCTCACCTATTACTATATTACCTTTCAGGGTTCTAAAAACTGTCCAAATTTTGTTAAAGTAGTTCCACTTCCAGGAACCAATCCTAAGCAAATAATCAAATGTGAAGTAAGCCGAGACCGGTTTGGCTCAGTGGATAGAGCGTCGGACTGCGGACTGAAGGGTCCCGGGTTCGATTCCGGCAAGGGCATGTACCTTGGCTGCGGGCACATCCCCAGTAGGGGGCGTGCAAGAGGCAGCTGATCAATGTCTCTCTCATCGATGTTTCTGACTTTCTACCCCTCTCCCTTCCGCTCTGTAAAAAATCAATAAAAATATATTTTAAAAAAAAATGTGAAGTAAAAAATTTAGATATACTACAGTATCTATACAGAGGAAACAATCTAAATAACCAACAATAAAGGAATGGTAAATAAACCAAGGCGTATTAATCTAATAGCCACTAAAAATATTTAATGCCACAGAGAAATATTTAATTTAATGCACAATTAAAAATTTTAGGTTAGAGAGCTATTTCTCCTCTTTTATTTAAAAATGTATTTATTGCCGAAATTGGTTTGGCTAGGTGGATGGAGCGTCGGCCTGTGGACTGAGGGGTCCCAAGTTCAATTCTGGTCAAGGGCATATACCTTGGTTGCGGGGACATCCCCAGTAGGGGGTGTGCAGGAGGTAGCTGATCGATGTTTCTCTCTCATCGATGTTTCTTACTTTCTATCCCTCTCCCTTCCTCTCAGTGAAAATCAATAAAATATATTTTTTAAAATGTATTTATTTATATGCATAGAAAAAGGATGGGGGGAAATACACCAAAATGTGCAATGTTATTATGGTCATTTTCCCCTTTTTTTCCATGTTTCCTAAAATGAGTACACATTATTTTAACAATCAGAAAAATAATTAAAATTAAAAATTTTCTCCAAAGAATGTATATCAAATGACATATATTTACATTCTTATAACCTAACATAGTAACACAATATATTACTTACTTCATATAAGTACATTTTCATTTTGTATATTTGTAATAATGTCTGCCAGTGAATAATCTCTGCTTTCTAAAATTAAATTATATAAAGTATAGACAAGTACAGAGTATTATGTGAAGGGTATAATTTGAGGGGTAAAGTGTGATGGCAACCTTGATTTGGGAAAAATTTGGTAGAGTCAAAATCCAACTGTAAAGTTGCTGTAAGGTCCAAATCTATTTTATAAGTTTTATAATAGCATTTAAATGTGTTTTGATTGTGTAAAAAACAAAAATATTATCATAACCATTTAAAATGTACAGTTCAATATACCCATATGCATATTATCTTAAGGATAATATCTTAATTGGTTTCAGATAAATAATACATGTTCATTTATAAATAATTCAAACAATATAGAAAGTGACAGGAAACCATTTTTAAGTACTTTTTAAAAATATATTTTTATTGATTTCAGAGAGGAAGGGAGAGGGAGAGAGAGACAAACATCAACGATGAGAGAGAATCATTGATCGGCTGCCTCCTGCATGCGCCGCACTGGGGACCACGCCCACAACCAAGGCATATGCCCTTGACCAGAATAGAACCTATGACCCTTCAGTCAGCAGGCTGACGCTCTATCCACTGAGCCAAGCCCGCTAGGGCTAAGTATGTTTTTATTGATTTTGGAGAGAGGAAGGGAGAGGGAGGGAGCGATAGAAACATGAGAGAGAATCATGCACCCATGAGAGAGACTCACCCATTGCTGCCTCCCACACGCCCCCTACCAGGAATCAAACCTGCAACCCGAGCATGTGCCCCACCTGCATCTCCTGGTTCATGGGTCGATGCTCAACCACTGAGCCACACCAGCTGGGCTACTGGGAAAATTTTAAATCTCACAGATCTCAGATTTTACCATCAATATTAAATGAGCTTCATGGTAGGCATATTTCTATGCATTTATACAAATAAAATAATCTTTAAAAAATATATGTATGTACACTTTTTATTGACTTCAGAAAGAGGATAAGAGAGGGAGAGAGATAGAAACATCTATGATAATTTGAGGATAAAAACATGTACACTACTTTTAAATAATAAAGTATTACATTTCAATTCCAATTTGGTAGTAGGATGACCAGCTCAAGGAATTGCTGAACTTTTTAAAAAATGTTTCTCTGCCACAAAAGATCTTATTTCCTAAAATATTTAAAGTTTTAAAAAGTATAAGAGTTTGGAGACTTTTAAAAATGTTTGTATTGATTTCAGAGAGAGGAAAAGCGAGGGAGAGAGGGATAGAAACATCAATGATGAGCAAGAATTATAGATCATTTGCCTCCTGTACATCCCCTTCCTGGGGAATCGAGGATCCAGCCCCAAACCCGGGCATGTGCCCCAACCAGAATCAAACCATGACCCCCTGATTCATGGGTCAGTGCTCGGCCACAGAGCCCACCAGCCAGGCTTGGAGATGTTTTTATCTGTATGTTTCAAATATAATAATGCCAATAGGCTCTGATGTGAAAAAATGTGATATTATTATGTCATTCTTTTTACAAAGCTAAGGTATTAATACTTATTTCTCTTTTGTAACCCTAATTCCTTTGGTCATTTGGTCTTAGCTTGTATTTTAAAATCCATGCTCTTAACTTGCCTCATTCCACAAGTCCTAGTTATTAATTTTCATTCATCACTTAGTTGTCTGCCCTTCACTAAGTAGTTTCTTCTTATTATTTTTATTTTATTTTGACATGGACTTATGGATGCCATGTTTGCCTTTTTCATTGGTTCTGCAATGGCCTTTATACTAAAGGCTCAGTGAATGAATTCGTGTGCGGTGCAGTCCCTAGGCTTGGCTGCTGGACAAAGCACAAGCATCTGGCACGGAGGGGCAGGTCCCAGCTGACCTCTGGCCCTGGGCAGCACTGGGCCCCCAGGCCCTCACACACACACCCCTCCACCCGAGTCACAGCACCCAAGTCCCCATGCAGAGATGGGGTGACCGCTGCCGGATGCCATGGACCGCCCAGCAATGCCACAAGGAAGCCGGGCTGGCAGCACGCTCTCACCAGCCAGCCTCGGCCTCGACTGGCCCCTGTGGTCCTGGAGGCTGTGGCCCTGCTCACCCAGAAGAGGGCGTGGGGGTGTGAGGAGCGCTCCTGAGCTTGCCAGATGCAAGAGCCCTGGCATCCCAGGGTAGGGTAGCAGGGGGAGTGAGAGCCATTTTGGCAGACAACACCCACTCTCACTGTGCACCTCTGTCCCTGTCACCCCCACCCCCAGGTAACCAGCAAGAGGTTGCAGCTCCTGCCCAGGCGCTGTGGGAGGTTGTCGACACCACTCACCCTCAGATCCCCATCCCAGTCCGTTGGGGCCGGGGCCCCCCACCCAGCTCCCTTAGTGCCTGGGCACCACCCCTCACTCTCCCCCTCCCTTCCTCACCTCCCTCCCCCTGTCACCACTGCTGGAAGCCATCTTCTGGGCCAGTGGTCAGCAAACCACAGCTCTCGAGCCACATGCGGCTCTTTGGCCCCTTGAGTGCGGCTCTTCCACAAAATACCACGGCCTGGGCAAGTTTATTTTGAAGAAGTGGTGTTAGAAGAAGTTTAAAAAAATTGGCTCTCAAGAGATTTCAATCGTTGTACTGTTGATATTTGGCTCTGTTGACTAATGAGTTTGCCGACCACTGCTCTGGGCAATTCGCGGGTGATCAGGCTCCTGCTCGCACCCACCATGGCCTGGCTCCGCCCACTCTCCTGCTCCACCATAACATCACGGTCCTGGTCTCATCCGACAGCAGTGCCTCCATTGCTGCCCACTGCCAGTGCTGCATCACTGACACCTGCCATGTTCCAGGCCACCCCCTGGTGGTCAGCGCATGTCATAGCAAGCAGTTAAACTCTGTAGATCTCCTGGTCCAGAGGACAATTTGCATTTTAGGCTTTTATTATATAGGATAATAGTTCAGGGTCATCCTGGCTTTGTTTTAAAACTGTACAGACAGTTTTCCTTTGTTTTCTGGCTTTGAATACTGCTTAGAGGAATTCTAGGGCCAACATGATTTCCTCCCTTTTTAAGTTATTTCATTTTTCTGTCTAAAAGTCTGAAAAGTTTTTCTTTCATTCTTTATGGTCAATAACTTAATCATGAGATGCCTCAATATTGAATATTATGTGTTTATTTGTCTTTGGCCATATTATACTAAAGATTCGGTTCTTTCAATTTTTTTCCGGTAATTTTCTCCTATTACTTCTTTAAGAGCTTTTTTTTTTTTTTTTAATCCATTTGTTGTATCTTGTACTTAGGGAGATTAATCAGGCTACAATATGTTGTCTTTGTCTCACTTGCATATTATTTTCTTTGCAATTACTTAGTTCTGCTTTCACTTCAATTTATTTATTAAATTCATTTGTCAGCTGGAATTTATTAAGTGTCAGCAGTAGTGATAAATAAGATCACATACCTGCTTTCAGGAAGCTATGTGCTTTTATGAAGCTACTAGAGGCTTGATGCACAAAATTCATGCCAGGTGGGGGGTGTCCCTCAGCCCAACCTATACCCTCTCCAATCTGAGACCCCTTGAGGGATGTCCGACTGCCTAGGATGGGGCCTAAATGGGCAGTTGGACATCCTTCTCACAATCCCAGACTGCTGGCTCCAAATCACTCACCTGCCTCTGCCTGATTAGCCCTAACTGCTTCTGCCTGCCAGCCTGATCACCCCCTAACCACTCCCCTGACAGCCTGATCTACGCCTAATTGCTCCCCAGCCGGCCCGATTGCCCCTAACTGCCCTCCCCTGCTGGCCTGGTCTCCCCCACTGACCTCCTCTGTTGGCCTGGTCATCCCTAACTGCCCTCTCTGCTGGCCTGATCACCCACAACTGCCTTCCCTTGCAGGTCTGGTCCCCCCCAACTCCCCTCCCCTGCAGGCCTGACCTCCCCCAACTGCCTTCCCTTGCAAGCCTTGTCCCCCACAACTGCCCTCCCCTACAGGCCATCTTGTGGCAGCCATCTTGTGTCCACATGGGGGCAGCCATCTTGTGTCTTGGAGTAATGGTCAATTTGCATATTACTCTTTTATTAGATAGGATGAACATTTTAGTTTAGGATGGGTGAGGAAGAAATAAACAAACTTGTGATGTTCAATAGTAATAATAATAAGGAACCCAAGTAAGGAATTCGGCACTTATTATTTTATTTAAAATTTTGTTGATTTTTGAGAGGAAGGGAGAGTGAGAGATTGAAATATCAATGATGAAAGAGGAACATTGATCAACTGCCTTCAGCACACCCCCTATTGGGGATCAAGCCCACAACCTGGGCATGTGCCTGACCAGGAATTGAACTGTGACCTCCCAGGTCAAGGTCGACACTCAACCACTGAGCCATTCTGGCTAGGCGGAATCGGGCATTTCAGATAGAGCAGTGAAAGCAGGCTCTCTATATTTGAGAAGAGACCTGAATGAAGTGAGGCAGTGAACTAGGAGACCTTGGTCATCCAGATGTAGAGAAGGGCCAGGACAAAGGTCCTGCAGTAGGAGAACGGTGTGTCCAAGACAGAATGATTAGAGCCGAACAAGTAAACAGAAGCTGGTGGGAGACCAATCCAGAGAATCAGATAGGGCAGGCCACAAAAGGGGCTGAAGGCCGTAATTTAGGGGTTTGAATTTTGTTCTAAGAATAAAGAGAAGCAGGGAGATAGTAAGTGCTTTAGAGGAATCCCTCTGACTGCCACTAAATATTTCAGCAGCAATATATTGAGTACATATATTGAATGTATCCCCCTTTATTAGTGGGGGATACATTCCAAGAACCCAGTGGGTGCCTGAAATCACAGATAATAATGAACCCTATTTATATTATGTTTCTTTGTACTCTTACACACCTATGATAAAGCTTAATTTATAAATTAGGCAGAGTAAGAGATTAAAAACAATAACTAATAATAGAAAAATTATAACAGTATACTGTAATAAGTTATGTGAATGTGGTCTCTCTCAAAATACCTCATTACACTGAACTCCCTCTTCTTGTGATGATGTGAGATAATAAATGCCTATGTGATGAGATGAAGTGATGAAGACACTGTGGAAAAGAATGAGGCTATTATAAGGGTCACTTGAACGCAATCACTTACATACCTCAACAGTTTATCTGATCACTGAGATGGCTATGAGATGGGGAGTGTATATGAGGATATGCTGGACAAAAGGATGATTCATATGCTGGGCAAGATGGAGCAGGATGGCAAAAGATTTCATCATGCCACTCAGAATGACATGCAATTTAGTTTGTTAATTGTTTATTTCTCGAATTTTTCATTTAATATTTTCAGACTTCAATTGACCGTGGGAAAGTGAAATAATAGAATGTAAAAATGTGGATAAGGGGACTACTATTTAAATAATTGGTCAAATAGGTGTTGTAGAACTGAAAATAGAAAAGGGAAGTACTAGGGTAATGGAGTAACTTCAGAAAGGATCTACTGCTGGCACTGGATAAGCATAGGGAAGACCGAAAGTTACAGAAGTTATGAGAAAAGACTCAGCAGACAGAGCTGGAACCCTGACCTCAGAGGAGGGATTGCTGCCCATTTTCTGGTGGTACCTCGGATACAGTATGTTGAGACTGGTTACAGGAGAGTACAAAATAGGTGAAATTTGGAGCTAACTGCTGCTGTCAAGATGAAGGACCATAGCTGAGGCAATGCTGACAGGTGCAGAAAACCAAGGAGCAAGTTCTTGTTCTTTCTTCTTAACTCTTAGTCTTTCTCTAATGCCCCTTGTTGAGAGACTGTAGCAGGGATTCAGCTGGTAAAGTAGAAATGTGCTTTAGCTTGTAAAGTCCCAATCCCAGCATCACAAAGCAGAGAAAGGAAAGATTTATTACTGAGACAATAGCTCAGCTGAAACGGTTTTGCTCAGTGGATAGAGCGTCGGCTTGCAGACTGAAAGGTCTCAAGTTCGATTCAGGTCAAAGGCTTGTACCTTGGTTGCAGGCACATCCCCAGTAGGGGGTGTGCAAGAGGCAGCTAATCAATGTTTCTCTCTCATCGATGTTTCTAACTTTCTATCAATCTCCCTTCCTCTCTGTAAAAAATCAATAAAATGTATTTTTTTTAAAAAAGAGACAATCCTATCTAATAAAAGAGTAATATGCAAATTGTACCTCCACTACAACCACAAGCCATGCCCACCAGCCACACCCACCAATCAGGAGCAAATATGCAAATAAACCCAACCAAGATGGCTGCAGCCACTGAAAGCAGGAGGGAGGCTTGGGTTTCCCCAGCAATGGAGGAAGCAAAGCTTTCCACCTGCTCTTGCCACTGAGGCCTCCACACCAAGCTACAAAGTTTCAATTATAGAAGATACATAAATCCCAACAAAAATGGCGGCAGCCATAGAGTTGGAGAGAGGTAGGAGGTTAGGGTTGCCCCGGGTGATGGAGGAAGTCAAGCTTCTGCAGCCATGGAGGGCCTAGGCCTCCACTCCAGGCTACAAAGTTTCAATTGTAGAAGATAAATAAATTCCAGATACCAGGGCCTCTGCTTGGGTCGCTGGGGGAGGTGGCCAGCATGCAAACCACCACAGGCCCCTCGCCCAGGCTGCCCCACACCCCAAGGGGAACCCCAACCCTGATCCAAGACACCCTTTAGGGCAAACCAGCTGGCCTCCACTCATGCACTAGGCCTCTATCCTATCTAATAAAAGAATAAAATGCAGATTGACCATCACTACAACACACAAGAGGGCTGCCCCCATGTGGTCAAAGATCCTTCCCCCATATGAACACAAGATGGCCACCACAAGATGGCCAGCAGGGGAGGGCCAATGGGAAGTTCCAGGCCCTGCAAGGGAGGGCAGTTGTGGGCGATCAGGCCAGCAGGGGAGGACAGTTGGGAGGGGCAGGCCTGCAAGGGAGGGCAGTTGAGGGTGATCAAGCCTGCAGGGGAGGGCAGTTAGGGTTGATCAGGCTATCATAGGAGGGAAGTTGGGGGTGACTGGGCCTGCAGGGAAAGGCAGTTGCGGGGGGGGGGGGGAGGTGGAACCAGCCCTGCAGGAGAGAGCAGTTGGGGGGTACCAGGCCTGCAGGGGAGGGCAGTTAGGGGTGACCAGGTCTGCAAGGGAGGACAGTTAGGGGCAAACATGATGGCAAGGGAGCAGTTAGGCATCAATCAGGCTGGCAGGAGAGTGATTAGGGGGTGCTCAGGCTGGCAGGCAGAAGCGGTTAGGGGCAATCAGGAAGGCAGATAGGCAAGCAGCTGGATTGTGACATCGGACATCTCTTGAGGAGTCCCGCATTGGAGAGGATGCAGACTGGGCTGAGGAACACTCCCAGCCCCCGCCCCTGTGCATGAATTTCGTGCACTGGGCCTCTAGTAGCTTAATAATTAGCAACTCAGAACAATTTCTAAAAGAAACCAAGATGGCAACATAGATAAACAATTAAACTGCTGCCTCACACAACAATTTCAAAATTACAACTAAAAGACAAAACGGACATCATCCAGAATTATAGGAATGCTAGCTAAGTGGAAATTCTACAACTAGAAGGAAAGAGAAAAGCACACTGAGACTCAGAGGAACTGCGGAAGGCAGAGGTACCGAGTCACGCACACAGAGAGGGCAGCAACTGAGTACACAGCTGTCCTTCTCAAGCAGGAGGAAGACAGAAGCTCCCAACTGCACTGAACTCCAGTTCCGGGTGAGACTCTGGGACCCAGACTCATTTGGGAAGAAACTGGACTGTCTGGCATCAGGCGGAACTCAAGGGAGGCTTTCTCTAAGAGGTGCCTGCAGTAATTACCATGGGACATTGAGACTCAGGGGCCTATTACAGCAGGGCTGATGGGAAACCAATGCTGTCTGCTGCACCCTGAGACTCCACCCCATTCAAGTTGAGCACAGAAGCTTTTGCAAGCCTTGTCTCATAAGGGTGTTTCCAGCACAGAAGTTCTCCCAGCACAGACACAGCTAATCCTCACAGCCAATTGGCCTGGAGGTCAATTCCTCCCAATGATACCAACAACAATCAAGGCTTACCTATGACAAGACTGTGCACACAGCCCACAAAGGGGTGCACCAAGAGTGTCCATCTCAGGTAACTGAGGAGGCTGAGCAACTGGGCCCTATAGGACACCTATCACACAAAGCCACTCTATCAAGTCAGGGAAGCAGCCAAAATGCAGAGACAAAGTAACAGATCACAAATGAAAGAACTGGAGGAAAGCAAATGACTGGATACAGAGTTCAAAACCATGGTTATAAGGTTTTTCAAGAATTTTCTAGAAAAGGCCGATAAATTTAGTGAGACCCATGAGGATATGAAAAAGAGTCAATTAGAAATTAACATACACTGACTGAAATAAAAAAATATAATACAGAGATCTAACAGCAGACTAGAGGATTGCAAGAATTAAGTCAAATATTTGAAATACAAAGAAGCAAACTGGAAAACCAAAAAGAAAAAGTAATCCAAAAATATGAAGATAGTGTAAGGAGCCTCTGGGACAATTTCAAGCGTACCAACATCAGAATTATGGGGGTGCCAGAAGAAGAGAGAGCAAGATACTGAAAACCTATTGGAATAAATAATTACCAAAAACTTCCCCACCTCATGAAAGAAATATACTTACAAGTCCAAGTAGCACAGAGAACACCAAACAAAAGGAATCCAAAGAGGACCACATCAAGACAAATCATAATTAAAATACCAAGAGCAAAAGACAAAGAGAGAATATTAAAAACAGCACGAGAAAAACAGTTAGTTGGTAACTAACTATAAGGGAGCACCCACACAACTGTCAGCTGATTTCTCACCAGAAACGATGCAGGCCAGAAGGGAGTGGCAAGAAATATTCAAAGTGATGAATAGCAAGAACCTACAACCAAGATTACTCTACCCAGCAAAGCTATCATTCAGAATTGAAAGGGCAGATAAAGAGCTTCATAGATAAAAAAAAAAAAAAAAAAAAAAAGCTAAAGGAGTTCATCAATACCAAACCAGTATTTTATGAAATGCTGAAAGGTATTCTTTAGGAGGAGGAGGAAGAAGAAAAAGGTAAAGATAAAAATTATGAACAACAAATACACATCTATCAACAAGTTAATCTAAAAATCAAATGAATAAAAAATCAGATGAACAGAATAAATTAGAGAATATAATAGAATCAGGGGCATAGAAAGGGAGTGGACTGAATTCTCGGGGAGAAAGGGGTGTTCAGTGTGCGGGAAGAGACTGGACAAAAATCGTACACCTATGGATGAAGACAGTGGGGGTGGTAAGGGCAGAGGGTGGGATGGGAATCAGGTGGGTGGGACCAAGGGGGGGAAAAGAAGAACAATAGTAATAATCTGAGCAATAAAGATTTATTAAATTAAAATAAGAAAGAAATACATTTTGTAATAAAGTTGGTTACATATAAAAAAAGAACAATTTCTAGGTTTTTGCCTTAAGCAAATATATGAAAATAATGCTGTTGACTGACATGAAGGAGACAAATTGAATTGGAGAATAAAATGATATTTGTTTTGAATGTGCTAACTCTGAGGTCCTTATTAAGCATCTAAAGGTAGAAGGTTGGATATGAATTCAGAGTTCATGCAAATTTTAGAAGTCCTAAGAATATAGACAATATACCAGAAAAACTAGATGAGATGACCTAGGGGGAAATGAATGTTGATGGAGAAAAACAAAGAGTGAGGAATATGCATAGGGCCCCCAAACATTTAGGAAGAGTAAAATGATCTGGCAAGAAGGTAATCATGATCTTAGCAGGAGCAGCTTAGGTGGAGCTGTGAAGACAATAATCCTAATTAATTTGGATTTAAGAGATAGTATGTAAAGTGAGGAAGTGAATACTGCAAGCATACACAGTCTTTGAAAAGTTTTATTATATAGGGGAGCAAAAAATGGACTCCTACGCACCATATAAGTAGAGAGGGACATGGGGTCTAGGGTGATGCTATTTTTAGGATGAGAAATATTACAGTATGTTTATTTATTGGAATAATCCAGTGGAGAGGGAGAAATTGAGGATTTGGGGAATGGAGGGTGTAATCACAAGAACATAGTCCTGGACTATGGAAGATGGGATCCAGGACACAAGTGGAGAGTCTTGCCTTAGATAAAAGCAGGGATAGTTGATTCTTTATAAAGGAAAGGAGTTAATATATGCATAGAGATGAAAGCAGGTTGGTAGAGTTAGTGTGAGAAACATACATTTCTCTTGTGACAGCTTCTATTTATCAATGAAACAAGAGTTTGAAGTGAGGAGCAGGGAGATGTGGGAGATTTCAAAGAGAGAAGTCATAATTGTCTTGGAGAATTGAAAAATGAGTTGACTAAGGTGATGTGCTGGGATTACCAGTTTTTTTCTTTTCATGAGAAGTCAATTCCAATTTCTTGTTGTCCCAAATATATTTATTTTGAAATAAAAATATTATTTTGGCCTTTGTTGGTTTAGGTTGTGGATATTGTCTGGTTACTTCTAGTAATGTTAAAAGAATTTTTACTGTTCTTTGTTTTGCCCATTTTGTAAAGTGTTTGGGTAGGAATATTTTGTGGTCTTTCTTCACTCCTATCTTTATCTGAAAGTCCAGAAAAATGTTTTTAAATAGGTTGCACTGTATATTTTTAATTCACCCTACATATAGGAATATAATAGATAAGAAGTCATAGTTATGTTATATATTATTATAACAGCCACCATTTACTATGCCAGGCACTTTGCATATTTGATCTCTGAAACTTGTAACAGCTCTACAAGGTAAAATATCGTTCCCAGTTATTTCCCCAAGAAACCTTTTTTACTGGTGAGGTCAGATTACCTGAAGCTCACAGCTGGCCAAAATAAACAAGCTAAGAAGAAATTTTCTCTTTTGTGTTAGAAAAAAATTAGCACTTAAGAGACTATTCTTTTTGATGTACAAAATAATAGTTTGCAAAAATGCACCACAGCCCAAGCTGATTTGGCTCAGTGGATAGAATGTTGGCCTGCGGACGAAGGGTCCCGGTTTCAATTCTAGTCAAGGGCAGCCCATCAATGATTCTCCTCACTGATGTTTCTATCTCTTTATCTCTGAAATAAAAAAATATATATTTGATAATAAAAAAGTGCACCTCACAAACTAATGGCAATATTATGGGCAGCTTTTTGACATCATACTATATCATTAAACTCTTGTTGGGGGAGTTACTAATTGACAGATTCAAGGACCTTGGTAAATGAATTGAGGTATCTCCATCATCAACCATCAACAAACATAGTGAGAGCCCACCATATCAAAATAATTAGTAAATTATACTAAACCATTATAATTTTACAAGTTATAGGATATGCATCAATGTTTGTTTTGTAAAGTCCATTATTTGGATTTTAGATAATATCAAACTTTTCTTTTAGTCAACAATATTTACACTCACATTATGATACTGAAAACATTATTGGAACATAATCACTTTTCTATGACAAGTAATGGATTTCTTTGTCTGATTATAAAAGTTGTATACATAGGTAAAGAAAATTTTGAAAATATCCTATCTAATAAAAGAGTAATATGCAAATTTGACCATACCTTTGCCACACCCAAGCCACGCCCACAGCCATGCCCACCAGCCGATCAGGAGATTATGCAAATAAACCCCAACCAAGATGGATGCCGCCACTGAGAGCAGAAGGAAGGCTTGGGTTTCCCCCAACAACAGAGGAAGCTAAGTTTTCCGCCTGCTGTTGCCTGCCTAGGCCTCCACTCAACGTTACAAAGTTTCAGTTATAAAAGATACAGAAATGGCAGGAGCTACTGAGCTGGAGAGAACAGAGGCTTGGGTTTCCCTGGCAACGGAGGAAGCCAAACCCTGCCATTGCTGGCCTAAGCCTCCACTCTAGGCTACAAAGTTTCAAACAGAAATGGCTGCTGCCATGGAGCGAGCATGTAGCTTGGCTCTGCTCCAGGCTACAAAGTCAATTGTAGACACAGATTAATCCCAGATACCAGGCCCTCTGCTTGGGTCCCTGGGGGGCATGGCCAGCCTACAAACCACCACAGGCCCCTCGCCCAGGCTGCCCCTCACACTAAGGGAACCCCCACCCTGATTTGGACCACTCTTCAGGCAAACCAGCTGGCCCCCACCCATGCACCAGGCTTCTATCCTATCTAATAAAAGAGTAATATGCAGATTAACCATCACTCTACCACACAAGAGGGCTGCCTCCATGTGGTCAAAGATCCTGCCCCTATATGGACACAAGATGGCCAGCCCGGCCATTTGGAGGTCCAGGTCCTGCAAGGGAGGGCAGTTGTGGGCTATCAAGCCTGCAGGGGAGGGCAGTTGTGGGTGACCAGGCTGGCAAAGGAGGGAAGTTGGGGGCAAACAGGCTGGCAGGGGAGCAGTTATAGACATCAATTAAGCCAGCAGGGTAGTGGTTAGCAGGTGATCAGGCTAGCAGGCAGAAGCAGTTAGGGGCAATCAGGGAGGCAGGCAGGTGAGCAGTTTGAAGTCAGCAGTCCTGGATTGTGAGAAGGGTGTCCGACTGCCCATTTAGGCCCGATCATGATAAGCTGGCCACCCAGTGAATAGCTGGACGGAGGGAGAAATAGGAAACAGTATAGTAGGATCGGGCCTAAAAGGGGCAGTCGGACATCCCTCGAGGGGTCCCAGATTGGAGAGGGTGCAGGCTGGGTTAAGGGACAACCCCCCCCCCCCCATGCACGAATTTCATACACCGGGCCTCTAGTTTTAAAATAAAAACAGGAGCCCTAGCTGGTTTGGCTGAGTGGATAGAGCATCAGCCTGTGAACTGAAGGGTCCTAGGTTCAATTCCAGTCAAGGGCACATGCCTGAGTTGTGGGCTTGATCCCTAGTACGGGACGTGCAGAAGGCAGCCAATTAATGATTCTCTCTTAGCATTGATGTTTCTATCTCTCTTTCTCTCTCCCTTCCTCTCTGAAATCAATAAAGATATGTTTTAAAAATCAAAAAAATGACAACAGGAAAAAATAACCAATAATTCCTTTATTTAGATGCAAATCACTTGCAATTCATATATTCCATGTAGTTTTTTAAATTTATGAAGTTTAAGCTGCTTAAGAACACTGCCTTTTTTCATAACAATTTATCAGAAATGTTCCCTTAAACATTTTAAACCCTGCAAAAATATTTCAATGACTGAAATAGTCACTGAGTACTATCCTTAAGTGGTCATTAAAGCTATTTTCCTTACTTTCTTATAAATTGTGTTGTTATGAACTTTTTGATGCATAAATATGTTTTAAATTTCAGATTATTTCCTAAATTAGGATAAAATCCTAGAAATGGTCTATAAGGCCAACATTTTAAAGCTTCTTCATCTGGAAAAATTTTGGTGTAAAAATATTTTAATTCTCTACACATATTAATATTGAAAATAAATCTAAGGAGAAGAATTTTAAGTGCACTGACTTTTAAAATTGAGGTCATTATTTAAATTTAGGCTCAGTGTTTTAATATCTTACCTTTTAGGAAAAATGTGCTTTTAAAAATATTTACTTCTTTTTGTCAGGTTTTAAACTTATACTTTAACTTGAGAATATAAGTTTAAATATTTACTTATTTCAGCCTAATGCTTCTATTTTTTCAAAGCATGCCATCTTGCTTTTGTTTTCTATTTCTAAGCATGCTCACCCAGCAGTGTTGCCTTCTGACTTATCACCAGTTTAATCTCACATATACACCACTAGTTTATGGCTTAAGTGTACATATTCATCTGTGGATAAAAATATAAAATTACTTGTTAAGGTAATTCCCAAACTTAGCAAATTTGGCACAAGAGTTTTAAGAATCCTAAATTAACATTATAAAACATTTCACTTGTGCTATACTGAAATGCCAAGCATATGAAGAATAGAGTAGATTCAACCAATTCTAAAATTAATTTTGAGTGGTGATGGAATGACAAACTTGAATAAATCTAGTCAAAGTAAATAAAGGATTATTGCATTATCATTATGACTATCATTTATTCATTGATTCACTTACCTATTGAACTTATTAAAATACAAATCGATGTTTCTATCTCCCTTCTTCTCTTTAAAATCAATTTGAATAGCCGAACCGGTTTGGCTCCGTGGATAGAGCGTCGGCCTGCGGACTGAAGGGTCCCGGGTTCGATTCCGTTCAAGGGCATGTACCTTGGCTGCGGGCACATCCCCAGTTGGAGGTGTGCAAGAGGCATCTGATCGATGTTTCTCTCCCATCGATGTTTCTGACTTTCTGTCCGTCTCCCTTCCTCTCTGTGAAAAATCAATAAAATATATTTAAAATAAATAAATAAATAAATAAATAATAAAATCAATTTGAATAAATTTTAAAGTTAAGGTTTCATCTGCTAAGTTCAGTGAACAACTAAATTTGGCAAATAACTAAATCTACTTAGGGTTTTAAAACTTTTTTTGTAATGTGGAATATCAATAGTATCATTATCAGTGGGGTGCCATCTGCGTCTCTACCGGTTACTGGTGCAAGTGGAGCTCTTGGGGTACTGCAGGAATAAGAATTTCCCGAGGCCCCATGGGAGGATAAGGTATCTTGGAAAGCTTTATTAATGATATAACATTAAGGGAGTTCCCCTTTAAGGTCCCATCTTCCTCTCTTCCACGACAGAAAAAGACCCATCTTGTCTTCAGGAGAGCTAGAAGTAAAGCCACTGCCCAGAGTTTTTGCTCCATATTCATAGTCCAGTTCAGCATCTGGTTAGTTTAGCTTGTGCTCCCAGCTGCAGCTGCATATGGGAGCCACATGGGCATGGATGGGCGATGGAGCTTCTTAGGCCACATGGCAGGCAAGTGCGGGATACAGAGCAAACGACTGCAAGGAAGCAGGAGCAAATCAAGATAAATAAGAGCAAGCAAGATTCCTTTGTCTGCATATTTTAACTGGGAGCTTACGCAATGAACCCTTCCAGCATCCCAAGGGTTGCTTTGGCCCCACCCTCCTAGCCAATTATCTTTTTTCTGGGCTAGACTGACAAGCAAGCAAGCACCTTCCCTATGACATCTCAACTTCACTGTGCACCCATTCTCCCATCTTCCCCTTGGTTGGGTCCTCTCCCCCAGGGATTTGAGGGAATGGACTCGTGGTTCCCTGGGGAGTGTGAAGTGGCACCCTGGTGAAGCTGCCCAGATGACTGTGCTTACAATGTCTAGCCTCCCCTCTGCTGCTTTTCTATTATTGATATTAACTAGCTAGTTATGATAGTAACAATATCACATTCTACATTAGCTTTGCTACTTCTCCACCCACTGAGTAATCAAAGAAGTGACACACTGCTTTAAAATTACTCTGAAAAATATTTTCAGTTTAATAGTTTTTGTTTAGAAGAGTAGAATCTTTGTAGTCATAATTTTAGTGAAGGGATCTTTGAGGTCATATAATCCAACTCTCCTTTACAGATCAGGACAAGTGAAACCCAGATCGTTTTTATTACTCATAGCAGTAAGTCTGGGGGAGGGGGTTGTACAGGGTAGTCCCAACATACTCTTTTGGTCTAATGCATGCCAGAATATCATAGTTTATAAAAACAGCATGTAGCTAACACAGTTGAACAAATCTAAGAAAGATGTCTGATTTGATTCTGATTTTCCCCTTACCATTTTTATTATATGATCCATTCCATTCCACCTTAATCTGTTACCAACACAAAAGGGAAGTGTCTTTACACAAACTGATGTTCATATTTAATAAAGCCCAAGAGGGAAGTGGGTGCTAGTTTAACGAAGCTACATCATTGCACACTCCTTGGGGGGAGGGGGTATTTATGTCTATCCATGTGTATACATTCCTGTAGCTTCTATTATTTATTTATTTATTTATTTATTTATTTTAGAGAGAGAGTAAGGGAGAGAGAGAGAAACATCAATGTGATCGGGAAAAATCAATCGGTTGCCTCACACAAGTGCCCCAGGGATCAAACCTGAGGCCAACCTGCCCCCTTTTGGTGTGCAGGATGATGTTCCAACCAGCCACAGCAGCCAGGGCCACACCTATCGCCTCTGAAATGTGCTTCAGAAAATGCCATTGACATACATGACGATGTAAATGGTATACCCTGTAGTTGTGCATCTAAGAACACTGCAAATAGGTGTTGTGTGTGTCATATAATCAGAGTAGGCTAATTGTCATAACAATCAATTCTCAAGTGTACAATCAATGACTCAAATTTATTTCTTGCTGAAATAAACAAGGAGTTCAATACTTAGTTTCCAAGGTCTTTCAGTACCTGTGCTTTCAACACCAAATGCCAAGGTATCCCTGTGGTTTTTCCTCTATTTCATTCTGTTGGAAGGGGAATGTTTTTAGGCAGGGGGTTGAAAGTAGTGCATATAACTCCCATTTTAATTCTATTGCCCAAAATTTAGTCACATGCTCACACCTAACTGCAAGAGAGGCCAAAAAGTGAGAACACAGATTTTGATGTCTAGCTAGCAGTCATTGCTCATCTATGTTCTTCCTCTTTCTGCTCTCTCTCTCTTCCTCTCTCTCTTCCTCTCTCTCTCTCTCTCTCTCTACACACACACACACACACACACACACACACACACGTTTTGAAATCACAAAAAATAAATGAATTATGCTTCAGATAGAAAAAGTTAATAGTGAAGTAAAGGGACTTTTATTTAAGAATTGTATTCACCTCTATCCTTTCCCTCCTTCAGGCAGAATTGTTAATGAATATATAACAATAGTCAACTGAAACGTCAAAATGAGGGAAAAAGCAAATTTTTGCAAGCATAACATACATATAAAATATATACTTTACCATATACATGAGGTGGTTTGGCTTGGTTTCTGTATTCCATTAACTAGTCAGATTCAGAACAAAGACTCATGTCTGGCTGCTTGTGTTAAAAGCCATCAAGCTCCATTTTAACTACACAATTAGTGAATGATGTTTAAGAAACATTCGACTCTGTATACAACAAAGATAAGAATTCCAGAAATGAAGGCAGTAGTCATTTTAGAGTTTTTTGCTTTGGATAAGTTATTTACTTAAACTGTTCTCAATTATTCTGTTTTTAATAGAAGCACTGCATGGTTGCACTTCTGAAGTCATAAACAGGAAGTGTAATATATAAATGTCAGTAAAACTAAAATTCTATAGTTTGATGTTTTCTATCCTTCATATTTTCTTCCCCCTCCCCCTATTAATACTTTATTGGTCTTCCCTCTGTCAAACCCTGAGCCAACTTCTTTCCCCAGACTGCCTGGGAAGGTATAAAGGAACATACAGGGCAGACAAGACATGCGGGAAGGAACTATGGGAGGTGGAGACAGCTCCTTCACATGGTGAAGCAAATGAGAAAGGCCACCATCAGGCAAAAGAGCCCCATGACCTCTGAGAGGGCAAAGCCCAGAAGGGCATAAAAGAGCCTGTTACTCCTAGCATAACCAATGATGAGGCTCCCAAACATAGTCCCAATCCCTACCCCTTCTGTGTCAGCCCCAGCCCCAGTGAGTTTGGCTCTTGTGTCAATGTCCCTTGAAATGGTGGTGGTTTGGAAGCTGTGGCTAGAAATAACTCAGGGGAGCTTCTGAGGTTCTCACCATCAGTGTCTTAGGTCATTTCAACACCACTACAAACAGAGATCAGCTCAACAGCACAGAGGTGCTCCTGACCAAGGAGGGGGTGGAGACAAACTTGATCCAGGGGTACATTTTTAGGGGATGATGGAATGTAGCAGGAGAGCTGCTCCCAATCCAGAGAGCCCTTTATATTTTCATTAGGGGCCCGGTGCACAAAATTCGTGCACTGGGGGGGGGGGTGGTCCCTCAACCCAACCTGCCCCCTCTCACATACTGGGAGCCCTCAGGGGATGTCCAACTGATGGCTCACCCCCAGCCTGCCCAAGGCCTCTGGTGAGGCTTTAGGCCTTGGGCACTCAGCCATCGCCCTGCTCAGCTCAGCCCCGGCTGCCTGTGACCACCTGGCCCTGGTGGCTGGGCGCTCGCCGCCACTTCCCCTCACAGCACCCGGGAGCCGGGTGCTCCCTGCTGCCACCACCACCGCTGCTGCTGCAGCTGCTTCCCCTCACAGCGCCTGGGGGCCTGCTCCTGCTTGGCTGCTAGCATAGCCAATCAGGAGCGAAGGTACAGTCAAATTTACATGTTTCTCTTTTATTATATAGGATATTAATGTTTAATTTTGTATATACTTAGAGACTACATGAAGTCAAGTAGTAATATTATCTGATCAGTTTTGACAACCAAACACTGGGGTGTAAGGGAAATATGTGTGATAATCTAAATGACGTACACTTTCATGGAGGAGGGAATAGAAATGACTTAGGAACTGCTGTTTATTTGGCATCATTAGAAATTGCCTTAAAGTATAGACTACCCAAATTTATTGTTGCCAGAAGACAGTGCAGATGGACAGAGGACAGAGAGTGAATGACTAAATTTAGCTAGTTGAAAATCTTACACTTTGTACAGTCTTATTATGACACCTCAGCCGTGCCTTGACTATGTTCTACTACATTAATTCCTTTGTGAGGCAACTAAGGAATAGCTTAAGTATTGGATAAATCTAGGATATTATCTCTCATTGTCTTTGAATAAATTTTTTAATAGTTAATAATGTTTTCTATCTAACACTAGTTCAGTGTCTCTGTTAAACAAACATTTCTGTGGAGACCATAAGAAAAGATTCAAATTGACTAGTCCAGAGCATTTATATTATATTAAATTAGAGGCCCAGTGCATGAAATTCGTGTACAGGTGGGGAGGTATTCCTCAGCTCAACCTGCACTCTCTCCAATATGGGACCCCTCGAGAGATGTCTGACTGCCCTTTTAGGCCTGATCCTACCCGATCCTACTGGGATCAGGATTCAACGGGCAGTCGGACATTCCTCTCACAATCCAGGACTGCTGGCTCCCAAATGCTCGCCTGCCTGCCTCCCTGATTGCCCCTAACTGCTTCTGCCTGCCAGCCTGATCACCTCTAACCACTACCCTGCCAGCCTGATTGATACATGACAGCTCTCCTGCCAGCCTGTTTGCCCCCAACTGCCCTTCCCTGCAGGCCTGGTCACCCTTAACTGCCCTCCCGTTGGCCTGGTCCCCTACAACTGCTCTCCCCTGCAGTCCTTGGTCCCCCAAATGCCCTTCCCTGTAGGCTCGGTTGCCCCCAACTTCCCTCCTCTGCCAGCCTGGTCCCCCGCAACTGCCCTTCCCTGCAGGTCTGGGTTCCCCCTCCCAATTGCCCTCCCCTGTAGGCCCAGTCGCCTCCAACTTCCCTCCTCTGCCAGCCTGGTCACCCCTAACTGCCCTCCCCTGCAGGCTTGATCGCTCCCAACTGCCCTCCCTTGTAGGCCTGAGCCCTCCCCTGCTGGCCTGATTGCCTATAACTGCCCTCCCTTGCAGACCTGGTCCCTCTGAACTGCCCTCCCCTGCTGGCCATCTTGTGGCAGCCATCTTGTGTCCCCACAGGGGGAAGCCATTTTGTGTGTTGCAGTTATGGTCAATCTGCATATCACTCTTTTATTAGATAGGATAGAGGCCTGGTTCATGGGTGGGGCCAGCTGGTTTGCCCTGCAGGGGTGTCCCAGATCAGAGTGGAGGTTCCCCTGGGGTATGGGGTGGCCTGGGCAAGGGACCTGCGGTGGTTTGCCATGCCCCCCCACCCCTGGCAACCCAAGCAGAGGCCCTGGTATCTGGGATTTACTTATCTTCTATAATTGAAACTTTATAGCCTTGAGTAGAGTCCAGGGCCAGCCAAGGTGTGCAGAAAACTTAGCTTCCTCCATTGCCAGGGGCAACTCAAGCCTCCTGCTCTCTCCAGCTCTGTGGCTGCCATTTATGTTGGGATTTATTTATCTTCTATAATTGAAACTTTGTAGACTTGAGTCGAGTTCAGGGCCAGCCAGGGCATGAAGAAAGCTTGGCTTCATGCAGGCTAGGCTGAGGGACACCCCATCAGCAGAGGAGGGAAAACCCGAGCCTCCTGCTCTCTTGTGGCTGCAGCCATCTTGGTTGGGATTAATTTGCATACTCGCTCCTGATTGTCTGGTAGGGTGGCTTGCTGGTATAGCAGAAGTATGGTCAATTTGCATATTACTCTTTTATTAGATAGGCTATTTCTGGAGAAATGTTACCAACATATAGATGTTTCTGTAACTTTAAATGTTTTTCTTTAAGAAACTTTCTTTTTTTAAACTAAACACTGAAGAAACAATTTTACTCAAAGCTACAATATATGAGCCCTGTCCAGTATGGATCAGTTGATTGAGCATTGTTCTTTACACTGAAAGTTCACAGGATCAATTCCCAGTCAGGGAACTGGCACACAGCAAATGATATATTTGTTTATACTATAATTCTTATTAAAGCATCTATCCAGTACTTGCCCCTAGTATGTTTCAAATAAATGTTAATTCCCTTTTATATTACAATTGAAATTATTTTCCTTTTCTCTAGATACATTTAAAAATATCCTATCTAATAAGAGCAATATGCAAATTGACCATCACTCCAACACACAAGATGGCTGCCCCCATGTGGTCAAAAATGGCTGCCCCTATGTGGACACAAGATGGCCACCACAAGATGGCCTGCAGGAGAGAGCAGTTGGGGACAGTTAGGGGTGACCAGGCCAACAGAGGAGGGCAGATGGGGGAGACCAGGCCAGCAAGGGAGGGCAGTTGGCGGGAGGCCAGGTTGGCAGGGGAGGGCAATTGCGGGGAGACCAGGACTGCAGGGGAGGGCAGTTGTGGGGGCCATGCCTGCAGAGGAGAGCAGTTGTGGGGGAGCAGGCCAGCAGGAAGGGGTGACTGGGGCAGCAGAGGAAGGCAGTTGGGGAAGACCAGGCCAGCAGGGGAGGGCAGTTTTGGGGGGTGGGCTTCAGGCCTGCAGGGAAGGGCAGTTGTGGGCAATCAGGCCAGAAGGGAGGGCAGTTAGGAGTGACAGGGCCAGCAGAGGAGGGCAGTTGGGTGGAACCAGGTCTGCAGGGAAGGGCAGTTGGGGGGGGGGGCGATCAGGACAGCAGGAGAGGACAACTGGTCTGCAGGAGAGGACAGTTTCGGAGACCAAGCCTGTAGGGGAGGACCATTGGGAAGAACCCAGGCCTTCAGGGAAGGGCATTTGGGGGGTACCAGGGGAGGGACCAGGCCTGCAAGGGAGGGCAGTTATGGGTGATCAGGCCAGCAGAAGGGGCAGTTAGGGGCAACCAGATTGGCAGTGGAGGTCAGTTAGAAGTGACAAGGGCAGCAGGGGAAGGCGCTCAGGGGCAATTGGGCCGGTCGTGGAGCAGTTAGGCATTGATCACGCTGGCAGGGGAGTGTTTAGGGGGTGATCAAGCTAGCAGGCAGAAGCGGTTAGGGGCAATCAGGCAGAGGCAGGTGAGTGGTTGGAAGCCAGGAGTCCTGGATTGGGCCTAAATGGGTGGTTGGACATCCCTCAAGGTGTCCCAGATTGGAGAAGATGCAGGCTAGGCTGAGGACACCCCATCACCTGTGCACGAATTTCATGCACCGGGCCTCTAGTATTTATTATAAGCTCTATTAAGGCACTGGAGACCCAGTGCATGAAATTCATGCACTTGGGGGGTTCCCTCAATCCAGCCTGCATCCCGGGAGCCTTCTGGCGATGTCCAACACTCAGCTTAGACCCACTTCCCACAGGAAGCGGGCCTAAGCTAGCAGTCAGACATCCTTAGTGCTGCTGTGGAGATGGGAGAGGCTCCCACCATGGCTGAGCGGTACTCCCACTGTGGGAGAGCACTGACCACCAGGGGACAGCTCCTGTGTTGAGAAACTGCCCCCTGGTGGTGAATGCACATAATAGTGACTGGTTGTTCTGCTCTTCAGTCAATTTGCATATTAGGCTTTTATTATATAGGATAACTGATGTTCAATAAGCCACACATGTTTAAGGTATACAACTGATAACTTTTAACATGTGTATTTAAAGTTTACAATTGGCCGAAACTGGTGTAGCGCAGTGGATAGAGTGTTGACCTGCGGACTCAAGGGTCCCAGGTTCAATTCCGGTCAAGGGTACATACCTTGGGTGTGGGCACATCTCCAGTGGGGGTTGTGCAGGAGGCAGCTGATGGATGTTTCTCTCTCATCGATGTTTCTGACTTTCTATCCCTCTCCCTTCCTCTCTGTAATAAATCAATAAAAATATATATTTAAAAAATGTGACACTCACATTCCTGGTCATAGATCCACTTTAAAAAAATAAAAATAAAGTGTACAATTGATGTTTTAACATGTATACATACACCCATGAAACTATCACCAGAATAAGACAATGAACATATCCAGCATCCCTTAGGGTTTTCCCTGCCTCCTTGTAATCCCTCCCTCCTTAACACTTCTCTCCTCAGGCAACCCTGGTCTTTTGCTCCTATAGATTATCTTGTATTTTCTAGTTATATATGTACTAGAGGTCCGGTGCACAAAATTCGTGCATCCGGGGGAGGTCAGGGGATGTCCCTCAGCCCAGCTTGCACCCTCAATGGGGCTCATGGCTGGCTCTGCCCCGGATGCCTCGACCCTGCTCCCCCAGCTAAGGCCTTAGCCCAGCGGTGACCACCCAGCCCCAGGGCACCTTGCACTCGCGGCAGCCAAGGGGCGAGCTGCCCAGAGCCCGGTCACTGCGTGGCACTGGGGGCGCGGGTGCTGGACACAGAGTGCTCGGCCCGGTGCGCCCAACCTTGACCACAGAGATCGGCAGGACTTGGGAGGAGGGCGCGGGGGTCTCTCGCCTTCTGGACCTTCAGGCTGCGTGTCCGCCTCTCCCCGCGAAGGCTGCCCTTTGGAGGGCCCTGCTCCCCACGCAGCACATCCCCAGCTCCCTGGTTCCCATTCTCCCACCTTCCCCGCCATACCCCTCCCCTTCCCTCGCCCCATCTTCCCATCCCTCCTCCCTCCTCCCCTCTGAGGTTCTCCTGGCAGCCCAGCTCCACTGGAGCGGCTCCTGCTCCCAAAAGGCAGAAGCAGCTCGGGGTCTCTCCAGCGCCCCTTGGCCATGGCCGCAGGGCTGACAGCACTCACTCCCTGACGCTCCTGGGGCCTCCGCCTCTGCCTCCACAGCCTCTGAGCCCCCGGCCCGCTCAGACCCTGCCCGCGGCCGCTGCCGCCTCCCTCGCGGCGCTGACAGCCACCCTCAAGGAGCCTCGGCGGCTTGGGGCTCAGACGCTGTGAACGTACAATAGTCGGTTTCCCTCTCCACCTGACCTGCTCCACTTGCCAGCCCAGCGCGCAGGATCTGCACACAGAAGTTGTGTCGGCTGCTGGGGGCCTCTCCCGTTCTCCCCGTGCACCTCACACCTACCTATATTTCTAAAACATTCGGCATACAGCATACTCATCCACCACACTCGCGCCCCCCTTGCTAAGCCCCGCCCCCACCCTGCCCCTCATGCGTGCCTTGGCCCTGCCACCCCACCTTGCACTGCTTGGCTCCCCCCTCACGCCACTCAGCCCTACCTCCCGCTCCTGATTGGCTGGTAGTGTAGTGAAGGTACGGTCAAATTTGCATGTTTCTCTTTTATTATATAGGATAATCATATGTATGTTCTCAACTCTTTGTCTCTTCACTCAGAATGTTATTTTGAGATTCATCCATGTTGCATGTAACAGTTCATTCCCCTTTCTTACTGAGTAGTGTGCCATTGTATGATTAAATCATAATCTCTTCAACAGTTGATGGACATTTAAGTGGCCTCTAATTTGAGACTGTTAAAAATAATGCTGCTATGAACATTCATGTACAGATCTATGTAGGAACACATGCTTTCCTTTCTTGGGAAAATACCTGGACTGAAATGGCTCGAGCATATGTTGGGGTATGTTTAACTTTTTAAAGAAATTGGCAAACTGTTTTTCCAGACTGATTTTATAATTTTACATTCCTATTAGAAGTATCAGAGTTCCAATTACTCCACATCCTCAACATCACTTTTAATTTAGCTGTTCTAATAAATATTTATACCTTTTTTATGTAAACAGATAACTGATTGTTGCATCCTGGTATTACTTAGTGTTTCCATAAAGACTAATGAGATTAATAAAGTTGAACGCCTTTTTATATGCTTGTTTATTATCCAGGTATCTTCTTGGTGAAGTGACTATTCAAGTTTCTTCCTCATTTTTAAATTGAGACTTTTGTTTTTTCATTGTTCAGTTTTGAGAGTTTATTTTCTTGATACAAATATTTTACTATATACTTTGCAAATATTTCTCCCAGTCTGTAGTTTGTTCTTTCTTTTAGCAATGTCTTTTAAAGAACAGAAGTTTATAAAATTTGATTAAGTCCAACTTGTCAATTTGTTCATTTATAAATTGTACTTTTGGTATCACATCTAAGAAATCTGTCTAATTCAGAATCACAAAAATATTCTTATTTTCCATATTATAGTAACATTAGGTTTTATATTTAGATCTGTGACCACTTTTGAATTAATTTTTATATGTTATGACATATGAATCAAAGTTCATATTTTTATATGTATATTCACTTCTTCCAGCACTATGTTTGAAAAAACTATACTCTTTCTTCATTGACTTACCTTTGCACTTTGTCAAACATCTGTTGTCCTTACATATATGGGTCTTCCTGGACTCTGTACTTTGCTGCGTTTAGCTATTTGTCTGTTTCATACTAATGGATTCTATTTTGATTACTGTAGATTTATAATAAGTCTTGGAATCAGAATGTGTCAGCCCTCCAAATTTGGTCTTTTTGTCAAAATTGATTGTTTCAGCTATCCTAGATTTTTGCATTTCTATATGAATTTTAGAATGAGCTTGTCAATTTTTTTAAAGCCTATTGGGATTTTAATTTGGATCATGTCGAATCTATAGATCAATTTGGGGAGAACTCTCATCTTAACAATATGAATCCATGAGTCAGATATATCTTCCCAATTATTTAAGTCATCTTTAATTCCTCTCAGCAATATTTACAGTTTTCAGTGTACAGATCTTTCATGCCTTTTCCCAGATTTATCACTATTTCTTTTTTTAAAAAATCTTTATTGTTGCAAGCATTACAGATATCTCCCTTTTTTCCCCATTGACCTCCTTCCCCCACATCCACTTCCTCCAGGCCTTTACCGCACTATTGTCTGTGTAGCTCTCCCTCCCCTAGATTTACCCCTATTTCATGAATGATCATCAAAGTCATTGCCCCTCAAACTTTTTCACAAAAGTGTAGTAATAGCAGAGAGGAATGAATAATTGCCTAGCAGATTGGTCCCAAGCTATAATTTACTTTCATGTTTTGTCTTAAATTTAATATAAATATTGCATGATTTACCATAATAATCCTGTGTGTAGCATACATATAATGCATATAAATCTCTTTAAAAATCTCTGAGTAAAATTGATATCTGAGAGGATGCCTCATGTTTATTCAGTCACTTTTAACCCCCTGGTATAAAACAAGTTCTCCTTTTCCCCAAGCTGAACATTTACAGGCACGCTTCTAGACTATTTCATGGTTGTATAATATGCTCCTTTTCATTTTTCTCTTGTACAGTTTAGTCTAAGCTGTTTATAGTATGGCAGGGAGTAGATTAATTGTTGCTTGCCCATTTTGAACATGGGAGTTTCACAGGGACTGAAAATTCAATATCCTCTCCAACAGACTGCATTGCTTCTAAAGGCCCCTTAACAATATATTACTTTCCTTTCTCCTTCAATTTTGATAAAGAGTCAAGAATAGATTTATTTGTATATTTATAGTATTTTTTATTATTTAAAATTATTCCCCCAAAACAAACATTTTAATGGCTAGAATAAAAAGTTAACCAACCTTGGTATATATTTCAGATCAAATATAGTATATGATTTACCATTCTAGGTGTCACTTTTGAGAGAGGCCGTATTATCCTGAAGAATAACCAGAAAAAGGGAGCCAAGGTAGTAAAGGGTTTAAAATCATAAAGCCATCAAAGAAACAAAAAGGATTTTGGGGGAGTGGAGATTCAATCATTTTTGGTTGAAGATAAGGGATATCAAAGATAGGTGGAAATGAATTTGTTCTCAGTAACTACAGGGGGCACTCTGACAGTGGTGGCAATTATAGAATCATGCTTTTGCTGTTAAGATTCTATGACTCCACATCCTCAGCAGCACTTGTCATTTGTTGATGAAAGCCATTCTGACAGGTGTGAGATGGTACCCCATTGTCGTTTTTATTTGCATCTCTCAGATGATTAGTGATTTTGAGTATGTTTTCATGTCTCTTGGCCTTCTTTACTTCCTCTTTCAAAAAGTATCTATTTAGGTCTGTTACCCATTTTTTAATTGGGTTGTTTATCTTCCTTTTGTTAAATTGTATGAGTTCCCTGTAAATGTTGGAGATTAAACCCTTATTGGAGATAGCATTGGCAAATATGTTCTCCCATGCAGTGGGCTTTCTCGTGCACTGCTAACGGGAATGCAGCCACTGTGGAAAACAGTATGGAGTTTCCTCAAAAAACTAAAAATGGAACTCCCATTTGACCCTATGATCCCACTTCTAGGAATATATACCAAGAAACTAGAAACACCAATCAGAAAGGACTTATGCACCCCCATGTTCACAGCAGTACAGTTTACAATAGCTAAGATTTGGAAACAGCCTAAGTGCGCATCAGCAGATGAGTTGATTAAAAAACTGTGTTATAGCTATACAATGGAATACTATGCTGCTGTAAAAAGGAAGGAACTCCTACTATTTGTAATAGCATGGGTGAACCTGTAGAGCATTATGCTAAGCGAAATAAGATAAATATCACATGATCTCACTCATTTGTGGATTATAATGAATAACATAAACTGATGAACAAGAACAGATCCAAAGACAGAGAAACATCAATCAGATGCTCAAACCTTAGAGGGAAGGTAGAGGAGGGTAAGGTAGATGCTCAAACCCTAGAGGGAAGGTAGGGGAGTAAGGGGGAGTAATCAACCAAAGGACTTTTATGCATGAATATAATCACAACGAATGGACACAGACACCAGAGAGGTGAGGGCATGAGTGGGAGGTGAAGGTGGGGGAATGATGGGGCGGGGTAAGGACAGATATTAATACCTTAATCAATAAATAAAGAAAAAAGATAAACAACAATAAGAAATAATAAAATAGAATACTAACAACATAATGTAATAAAAGTTACGTGAAAAAAAAAAGATTCTATGACTCCAAACCTGAATAGGTTAAATTTTCTTTATTAAGCTCTTATGAAAATTAGATTATTTTAAAAACATAGTTTTTAATATTTAATCTAAGGCCAGCATTATCACACTAAGTTTTTAGAAAGTAGATAACTGCAACAAATGGGTTTATCCATTTCCAAGTATCCTTATTGGTAAAAGAGGAGAAAGTTCAAACTTTCTCAATAAATATTAACCATTATTAACTGCAAAAGAATTTTATATCAACAGCTGGTTGAGTCTTTCTCACATCTTACTACTCTGACACTGACTCTTACTCTTCTCTCTTCCACATTTAAAAGAACCTTATAATTACAATGGGTGTACTCAGATAATCTGGGATAATCTGTTTTTAGGTCATGAGTAGAAACCTTAATTCTATTTGCAACCCTGCCATGTAACATAACATATTCACTGATCCTGGGGCATGGACATCTTTGGGAGGATCATACACACATATATATACACTCTACTCTCTTTTACATTGGAATAACTCCAATCCTTTAAGGTTCCACTAACACTATCAAGCTGTACTTCAAGACACAGCTCAATTGTAACCCCCTGTAAAGGTTTTATGAGCCACGTACTCCTAACTTGGATTATAAGCTCTTCTTCTATACTTATCAAACTGCAATTTAAAAAAAATTACGGTTCTTCCATCAGACTTTCAGATCCTTGCTAATAGAGACTAGATTCTTTTCACTTTATCCAATTCTGATATGGTAAATGCTTGGTTAATTCTGTATGTTAGTACATATTAAACCTATCAAAATATACCTACATTTTGAGAACTGCTATTCCCACATCTGGGAAATCTTCCAATAAATAAGCAAATAAATAAGAAAGTCAGTTAGGAAAGCTATATGCATAGAAATGTTCAGTTCAGAATTTTTAACAAAAGCAAAATATTGGAAACAACTTAAATGCCAGAAATAAATGAATGGCAGAATTGGCTAAATGATATGAAATATGTTGCCCAGCCATTTGGAATGAAGGTTGTAAAAATGATATAGTAACTCAGATGGTTATGACATGTTAAGTTGAAAAAGACAAAATAATTTCACACTAAAACCCTATAGCAATAGATGTATAGACATTAACAAAGGGAAAATGAAAAATGTGAGTTGTTTGTATGGACTATGATTTCATTGCCTTTATTCAGAACTTTATGAAATTGCTATGGCATTTCAATTATAATGAAAATAATTTAAAATTAAACCCATGCCATTAACATATACGTATATACTGGTGTATTCACACATATGTGCATATATATCCTCGCTCTGCCTCTGAAAGGCCCAAGAAGCAGAGCTACCTCAGTAACAATGAGCACACACAGCCGTGGTGTCTAATACAGCTCTCCACGAAGAAGGCTCCTTAGAGAAAAGGTTAATTCCAGGGTGGGGCAGGGTAAGGATAAGATAAACATGGAATATCTTATTATACACAAAGTTAGGAAGAGTTTTTAAAAAAAATTATGTAGGCATGTCACAAAGACACTGGAGCCAGACCAAAGGTCTTCCCTCTAACTAAATCTGGGACAATTGGAACAGAGAAATGATTAAATATTAGACTTAAATATTTAGAGGTGAAAGGTCATGATGTATGTAATTTATCTTCAAGTGTTTAGAAAAAAATTATAGAATGTACACATATAAATATAGATAGAACATATACACTTAAATGGTAATTTTGATGAAGAGCTGTATATATCTTCAAATGTCTTCCCAGAAATTGCTTATTAATTGCCAGGAAGTAAAAAGAAAACACCTAATTTTATAGTGGAAAACTCAAGCCACATATGGATCATGTAATCAAAATTAACATAATCAGTGAGGGACAGATGGATATCATGTGCTTCAGAAGTGATACCCTCGAAGGACACATACCATCTGCACAATAATCCAGGTGAACTGCATAGCCTCAATCTGATCATATGGAAACATCAGACAAAAACAAAATAAGAAATGTTCTATTAAAAACGAGGGTGGCCGGGAAATGGGGGTGGAGAGACAAGCTGTATTCTTCAAAGATGTCAAGGTAAAGGTTTTTTTTCTTAAGGCTATGAAAATGTTCCAAAGTAAAGGATGTTAAAGAGTCAGGATGACTAAATGCAGTACCTAACCCTACACTGAACTTGTAGGTTGATTCTTATAGCGTTTCCCCCTGGAAATGAACCTACAAAATTGGAATATCATGGCAGATTAAAATGTTACTTAAATGTAAATTTATGAAGTTTATAAGAAATACACTCTAAAGCATTTAGGAGTGAAGGACCATATATATATATAACTTAATCTCAAATGGTTCAGGAAAAAAATGTATATAAACACACATAATTGTGAAAAGAGAAACAATGCATAAGAGGAAGCAATTTCCGCCCAATTTTTTGTAAATTTAAAGTTATTTCCAAATAAAAGGGTTTGTTGTTGTTTTTTAATTAAATTTCCCTCAGAGAAGTAAGACCAAGAGGAAAATAAAAGGTACCCATCTAAATCAGTTTTTTTAAACATTCAATAGTGTATATAAGTTTTTAAGTTACCGTTCAAACTGCTTTCTTCTTTAACGGTCTTCATTCTTTCTTAAAATATGAACATACCTGTAAATTTCACAATTTTATCTAAATAAGTTAATATGTTGAAGCCAACATACATCATCCACCCTATATCTTACATCCTACATCCACCCTACATCCATATTTACTATTTGCCGACTGATGACTGCATTTCAGTTTCCAAGTTAAACTTCGGATTTTAAATTATGTCTTCAGTTCTACTGTTATGATAAGTAAAGAGTATGCAGAGACACAAACTCGATAGGTGAAAGGGATGAGGGAGATGAGAAAAGCTGAAAACTGCCTTAATTGAGTACCTAAATAATCAAGTTCTTTCTTTTCATAAAGTACATAATTTTGTGGCATCTTAAAATCTGGAGAAAGTATTCTCACTAGTTTCTTACCTGTGAATTTTATGGTCTAAACAGTTTTTTTTTTTCTCCCTTTGAAATTCAACTTGGGAATTTGTGGTCAAATAAAACTTTTCTTTTTTTTCAATTGGGCTTTTTATTGAGGCACTAAAGGCCCAGTGCACAAATTCGTGCACCAGTGAGGTCCACCGGTGCATGGTGCATTATGGGAGCCAGGGAGAGATGCAAGAGGTTGGCTAGCCATGGAGGAGTCGTGGGAGGGCTCCAGGGCATGTCCAATCCATCTCACTGAGTCCTGATTGGCTGGACCCCAGCAGCAAGCTAACCTACAGGTTGGAGTGTCTGCCCCCTTGTGGTCAGTGCACGTCACAGCAAGCAGTTGAGCAGCCTTAGCATATCATTAGCATATTATGCTTTGATTGGTTGAACGGCTGACCGTACAACTGGACACAGCAGATTTGGCTTTTACTATATAGGATAGGAATCATGTTACTTGCTTTTGTTTTCCCCCAGTTTAGTGAATCAAGAGCTTTAATTAAATATTTTGGGTTTATTAAAAAACTAGAGACCCACTGCAGGAAGATTCCTGTAAGAATAGAGCTTCCTGAGGCTTGAGAAAAGCTCCCTCCCTTCTCTGCTGCCTCGCTCCCATCTCCACTACCTCACTCTCTCCTGTCTCTGCTGCCTTACTCACTCCCTTCTCCTCACTTCCTTCTCTGCTGCCTCCCTTCCTCTCGTCTCCTCTGTCTTGTTCCCTCCCTTCTCCCCCGCCCTACTTGCTTACTTCTCTGCAGCTTTGCTCCCTTCTGCTCTGCTTGGCTTCCTTCTACACAGTCTTCTGCCTTGGATATGCAAATTAACCACCATCTTGGTTGGGTTAATTTGCATACTTGTTCTGACTGGCTTGTGGGAGTGGCTTGTGGGTGTAGTGAAGGTATGGTCAATTTGCATATTACTCTTTTATTAAA